>CM055904.1:23959081-23995581 GCA_029582155.1 Panopea generosa | reverse complement strand
AACTTCCACGTGTATCACTTGTATTTCTAAATAGTAAGGAACGTTGTTGTTGATGTATGGTGTTTAGTGTCGCCTACTTCATATCTACAGCTTCGCTTGAGGCAGTATTCTGAGCGCTGCCACACTGGGATATCCTGCCGAAGACACATAGTATGATACCCCACCCAGTCACATTATTTTGGCACCGGGATGACCGGACATAGAACTATCCTCTAAATGTTCAGTGCCAAGAGTGGAAGTTCCTAATACCATTTGTCAAGTGTTTGGTATGACCACTAGGCGACGCTACAGACAATGGTAAGGAAGCCAGAGATATCGGAATGAAAAGGATTATTGAAACAAAAGGAACGAATAAAGCCTTAATAAATATTTATTTTTTATCAATATACATGTATTAGACCTCAGCTGTAACAACTATACAAAGGGACGATACTCCGATTATCCAATCAGACATTTTTATCATTTACCAAAATGTCACAGATGTATTTAAAAATACTTATATTGTTATATATTAAATATACATTTGATGAAAGTAGAAATGATTAGCATTTGTTTATAGGCTTAGAATTGCACAGAGTGATATAAACAAGTCGTTTATACATTCGAACGCATGATAACTCAGTTATTTTGGAAATGACCGAGTTTATAGTCAAAGTAAATCCTCAAATTGATTTCAGATATATATATCAGATGGAAAATATATCGCCCCGTGGCATCAATCATACTGATATCTGTCAAAGCATTTAATTCGTTCGATATGTTAACTCTACTCATATTTAAACAGAACAATACACTCACCTCTTTTTAAAAAAATAAGAAAAAGTTCTTCGTGTAAAATGTTTCTTGTTTTTAATTTATCTGTTGTCAAGTTATCCCGACCTGTTGTATAATTTCTACAATGCCATAATGTACTATGTATGGTGATAGAGAGAGATACATAAGTCATTAGCGTTATCGATTCCTCCAAATGCATAAAGGCTTATGTCTAATTTACTGTGCTAACTTGTTCTCTCCTTTGGATAAGTTAGAAGATATATACGCACGTCTTTGTTGATATCAAACTTGTAAATATTTCTTAGAACAGACGAACTCGTTTATGCGTGAAACCCCACGCAAGCATCCCCTTTATCACGACAAGAACCTGTATTAACTCAGATCGTAAAACCAATATCGGACCGACCTGCCACCTAACATGCAATCAGTAACTAGACTGTATAACGGGCCCAGCTCCCCGGGGACTGGAATAGACTAATAGGCAGCATGGTTGGCCGATTTCAATCAAATAAACCATTTCCTTAGCCAAGCGGGTTGACATTCAATGAAAAAACGATTAAACGATATTTCCGAAAAGAAAATATTATTAGACCAAAGTTGCATATGAAATAAACAGTTGTCTAGACGAAAACTAGAATTAAATGACCCATGTTTGGTTTAAATGTAGATAAACTACGATGGTTATGCAATAAATCTATATAGTAAACGCTTTTCTTGTCTGAATTATTTTACATCGATTGTGAAACTTAGTCAACCCTCGTTTGAAGTATTTTCGGATAGAAACTTTACTAAGCATATGTGGATAAAATTTCTAGCTGAAAGACGCACCATAGCTGACCTTGGCGGATGATCGAACCCACGACCCTACGATCGTCTGTATGATCATGATCTCTACCATTGACCATACGCTCCACTCTTTTTCAATTAAAGATTTAAAAGATTTATTTATATATATATACTCTGTGAAGTCAAAAAAGTCCCATGAACTTTCACACTTCGTGGATATGCTGGTCCTTTGGACACAAGAAGCTAAGCCAGTGTTGCAGGAAAACAGAATACCGCTTATATTTTTATCACATACTTTACGGTACATGGTACTAATAAACTAATAACATAATTTTAATATTAACCTAGTCTTCCTAACCATTGCTCCATTCTCTTGAACAAAATGTGACTTGTCGAACCTTACAAATGACGTCGATTTGCCGAGGTTAAGAAGGAATATACCTTTTAAATTATTTTCGAAATCAGTGGAATATTTGGTATGTAATGAAACTAGAAGTAATTTGCTTTTTTTCTGCGGTAAATATAACACTTGTTTACCTATGGCGTCGTAAACATGGCCATGTTTGGTCTTTTTGACGTTCCGATTTATACAGCAAAATCGCGTATTTGTCGACCTCAGTCAAGTTATACCGAATGTACAGAATCGGAACACATATCACCACGTACACATTCAACGGATATATATGGAATGTCATAGCTGTCTTATGTGGTCTATTTTATATGTATTATGTGCATTCCTTATTATATCATGTGCATTCATCATTATATTATGTAGATTTATCTTTATATGCTGTGCATTCTTTATAATACGATGTAGATGTGTCATTATATTGTGTAGATTTATCATTATATTAGGTAGAGTTATCATTATATGATGTACATTCTTCATTATATTATGTAGATTTATTATTATATGCTGTAGATTTGTCATTATATGATGTGCTTTTTTCATTATATTATGTACATTTATTATTATATGATGTACATTCCATATTATATCATGTACATTAACCATTATATTATGTAGATGTGTCATTATATGATGTGCCCTTTTCGTTATATTCTATGCTTTAATCATTATATGCTGTGCATTATTTATTATGTTATGTAGTTTTATCTTTATATTATGTAGATTTGTCATTATATGATGTGCTTTTATCATAATATTATGAAGTGTCTATATTATGTTATGTAGTCAAACATTAACATTATATCCTGTAGACAATTCAGTTATTATTATATGCTGTGGATACTTTATTACGTCACTTATCATTATGTGGACGATTTTAACGGGCGGGTTTATAAGAAACAACGGCTAATTTCCAAAATAGAGGAAGGCGCGGAAATTTTCAAGTTATTAGAAACTTTAGGATTAAATGCCTACAGGCAAAATTTTCTACGACAGAAACTCGTCACTAATTCGATTTGTAAAAGCCTGACGGACACGGAGTTGGCGAGCCTTTGCGTGAATACGATAGGGGACAGAGTGAGATTTCGTGAAGGATTGCTGATAGCCTGATATGATAAGGCATGGATGGACAGCTTTTTTATTATTTTGATATCTGATTTGCTGGAGACGCAAAAATAAAAAATGTCAAAAGGCTCCGTAGAGACGTGCAATATGTCGCACTAGATTGCTAAAAGCATCGTCTGTTTACACGAGTTCAGGTTTGCATGATTTTATAAATTTAAATAACCCAAACGTCTTTTGCACCTCTCATAACTAGTTTTTAGCTCACCTGAGCCGAAGGCTCCCAGGTGAGCTTTTGTGATCGCCTGGTGTCCGTCGTCTGTCGTCCGTCGTCTATCGTTAACTTTTAGCTTCTAACAACTTCTACTCTGAAACCACTGGGCCAATTTTGATATGACTTCACAGAAATGTTACTTGGCGGACCTTTCATCAAGTTTGTTCAAACCTTAGTGATTTGTAAAAAAAACATGACAGCCAGTGGGTGTGGTTAGTTTACTATATAAGCTATAGTAAAAAGTAAAAAAAAATCTTTTTCTCAGAAACCCCTGGGCCAATTTTGATATAACTACACAGAAATATTTCTTGTGTGACCCTCTACCAAGTTTGCTCAAGCCATCTTGATTCGTCAAAAAACATGGCCGCCAGGAGGCGGGGAATTTTTAATTAGTAAAAACTTAAAACATATTCTTGTTAGAAACTACTGGCTCGATTTCAAAACAATTTCACAGAAATGTTTCTTGGTTGACCCTCTATTAAGTTTGTTCAAGCAATCTTGATTCGTCAAAAAACATGGCCGCCAGGCGGCGGGGCACGTTTAATTTGTAAGAAATTAAAAAATCTTCTTGTCAGAAACTACTGACTTGATTTTAAAATAATTTCACAGAAATGTTCCTTGGAGGACCCTTCATCAATTTTGTTCAAACAGTAGTGATTCGTCAATATATGCTATAAGCTATAGTAAAAACTTAAAATATCTTCTTGTCAGAAACCACTGGATCAATTTTAATACATTTTCGCAGAAATGCTCCTTGGTTGACCCTTTACCAAGTTTGTTCAAACCGTAGTCACTAGTGATTCATCAAAAAACATGGCGGCCAAGGGGTGTTGTTAGTTTACTATATAAGCTATAGTAAAAACTTAAAATATCTTCTTGTCAGAAACCACTTGATCAATTTTAAAACAATTTCGTAGAAATGCTCCTTGGGCGACCCTTTACCAAGTTTGTTCAAGCCGTTGTGATTTGTTAAAAAACATGACTGTCACAGTGAGGTGCTAGTTTACTATATAGGCAGCTATAGTAAAAACTTCAAAAGCCTTCTTGTCATAATCTACTGACCTGATTTTGATGTAATTTCACTGACATTTACCATGGGTGAACCTCTACCAAGTTTGAACTCTTCTACGCATCTGTTACATCTACAAAACAAATCAATGTTCTAACTACTCGCCCATCTCGTTTTTCTGGAATTTTGAGTGTTTCTTTTGGGGCATAAAAAAGACTACAAAGGAAATTCACTCTTAATTTCACTTTTCTTGCCAAAAACAACAGAATAAGATGACACTGCAGTGCTGAAACATTATTTATCCAGTGACCATCTTGTTAAAGTCGGCTTTTCTGACTGGATAAAAAGTAGTCAGATATTTTTTTCTTCATTCAGTCACTATTGTTTCGAGCAAGGTAGAGAACGATCAAATAAAAAAATATCAAATCGTTGCTTATGCACTAATACTCGCTATACCCATTCATTTCTTCTATATGGTGAACAGGCACCAGAATGTATTCCTTGTTCTGAACCATTAACTGTCAAGCATATTTTTAGGCCGTGCTTAAAAAAAGTTTGTTTGTCATGCTCCTACCAACTCACTCTAAATTGCAGCTACCCAAACTTTTTTTTTGACTTTCAAAGCTTTGGCATTTTTTTCATGATTGCTGTCCCTTTTTGTTTAAAATGACTAAGAAAATTAGCTACGTACCTTTCCATATGGAAAATACTGGGTCGGAGCACAGCAAACAAACATTTGTGTAAGGATGGCCTTAATAAAGACTGTGTAGACTTAGTTCTCATGAGTTAAAGGCACAACACTATCAAGTCTGAGATTTGTTCGACAGAATAAACGCAGTCGTTGTTTTTGATTGTTATCAATCTTTTTAATAAATTGTAAAAAAACAACTTTAAGAGGTGCAATGTCTGAGAGGTTATCATGTTTGACTCTCGGCTAAAGGCCCTGGGCCCAATTCTCGCCGGGGTCCACCCCAGGTATCTTCATATCTTTGAAGTCCTTTAGATGGGAAAGTGGCTGTTTAAGAATGCCGCCTTTAGAGGGGACATTAAGCCGTCGGTCCCATGTACTGAATAACACCCATTGCACGTAAACGATCTCACTGAACTTCTGTGTTTAAACAGTGACCAAATTACGCCCATAGAGCCTCCCTCAAAAACATATTTTTCCACTTCAGTATTTTCTCATAATTACATCTTATACTTTTACCCCAAAAATTTGGATTTTTAATAGATTGTTACCTAAATTCATTTCATTGAACTTTACACGTACACAATATCACCTACTTATTAGTCGACGTGTCGTAAAACACTTTTTCATTCCATTAATGATAGCTCATTTGAAGTTATTTTTATAATTTCAGAGGCCCCTGAAGCAAGTGTACGTGCTCCTAATCCAACGGTCGAAAGAATGGCTTTGCTCAGAACAAGTAGGTCAAGAAGGACGGCCTATACATCATTAAAGAGTTCAAAAGAGAGGACATGGACTGCCAACTTTGTTTGCCTTGCAGACAGAACTATGCAAAAAGTGCCCAAGTCCACTGAAAAGACTGTACTTAAAGCAGTTGATCTTGATGAAAGAAAAATTCAGTTCCAAACTTCTGATTCTGAAGCTGATGTGCGTTCTAAAATAATTAGTGTCAACGGATTTCCACAATTATGTAATGCTGGAGGATATGAGTTTTTGCATTGCCAAAGTAATTGTCGGCAAATAGAAATCCTGAAATGTAGATGGGTTGCGGAAAATCTAAAAAGTTCAGTAGAAAGGCAATCAAAGATCTACATAAGACCAATACAGAAAAACTTAAGCACTGAACCTATTAAGTCAAATGGTATTACAAGTGAAAATAGAAAAATGTTCTTCATGCAGTTTGGAATTTTGTGTATCAGATCTTAGACAGCATGTTATGTTTTGCATTCCTCCCGAATTTGAACATCATAATGAAGAAAGCATACAAGAAACAATGCAAAGAAACAACCAAAATATTCCTATTGTAATTGAATATGAGGTAAATGTATGAGCAGAAAAAAAGATAGTGAAGAATATGATATACAAATAGAGGACACAAATTTAGCTGTTCCAATTGTAACAGTTACCCAGAGAAATTTAAGTGTTGACATGATAAATGACGAGATTCTAACACAGGACATATCAAATGCCGAAAATATTGTACCAAGTATTAGTGAGGTTATTACAGCTTGTGTAAGCATTTGCACAGAAAACAATATATTTGATCCTGTGCAAATTTTAATAACTATACAGGGTCAAATGGTTCAAGGCAGAAAGTTGGACTTAGAAAACGAGGACATGGTGATAGAGGGAGATACCAACTTCATATTAGTCGAAAGAGACAACCTAGTGAAAACCACCTTTGAGGAAATAGGTGCAATTGAAAATCTCAGATTGACCATTGAGGTCCAATGTTTTGGAGAGGTAATTATTACAGCCTGTTTGCTCATAAATTTACACTGACCGTCATAAATCTGCCTTTACCTAACCTGAATAAATGCTGCATTTTGTTGGATTTTCATCTATTTAAGAGTTTAAGTATCAAGTATAAAATGTCTTAAGATCCCAATAATATACATAGCAAGTAAATTTAAACTATGACTGTTATTGGCATCTGGCATTCCATACCTCTATTACAATACAAAAATCAATCAGACACTTAGGGATTACTTTTTGTGTCTGCGCTAACTAAATGTGTTTATATGGCTAGGAAAACAAAAGATGTTTTTATTCCATAAGTTTATGTTACTATAACAGAACAATGGGATTAAGGTTAATACTCTAATTTCTTTTCTACTGGAAGGATTTGATTGAAACTTCAGACAAATGTTTAAATTAATATATTTTAAAGTGTGATGGAAACACAAATTAATTTAATTGTGTTGCCTGTGGTAGTCACTTTCAGGCAGTAGTCACTTTTAAACATTTTCTAATAATGACTTAAATTATTCTACATGAAATGTTTGATTGAAACTTCATACAACTGTTTAAATCAATAAGTGTTATAGATACACAAAAGAAACACCTCTGTTTCATTTTAAATATTAAATAGTTACGTGTTAAAAAAATCCTATCTCATTTAAGACTCATTTTAATTTATTTTCACTCAACTTTTTTTTCCCTTACCCCCTCTGAAAGGGAGGCTTACATAGCAATCGCAGTGTCTGTTATTTATGCCAAAACTCTTGTCCTTGCTTTTTCTCTAAAACCACTGCTGGGCTTTCAACAAAACTTGCAGGGATTGATAAGTACCATACCTGGTTGTGCATACTGTTATCCTATATCTGTAGCTCAAAGGTCAAGGTCACACTCTCAGGTCAAATGTCAAAATCAGGGAATTTCTGTTTCTTAAACGCATTCCATGTTTCTTGTTTCTACTTTAATGATTTGTTTGAAACTTTATACACATGTTTATACACATGTTTATCTGTGGAAAAGATACATAAAAGGGGGACAACTGTGTTAATTTTTGTCGATAATTGTCACGTTTAAGAAGTTTGTGTTTTTTCACGTAAGTTTTTTTCTTTGATAGGATTTTATACAAATGTTAAATCAGTATGTTTAATGGTTACAAAAAGAGAAACAACTTGTATTTAATTTCTGAGTTATGTCATTTTTTGTGACAAAAATTAGAATTTTCTGAAAAGGTACCTGCAGGAAACACACGCGGCTTTAGTGCTCCGGAGCGCAATCCATTCTAGTGTATTTAACGCTCCGTTCTTATTTCTTCCGAGAAACATGTAAGAATAAACCTGAAGCTGGTGAGTCAATATTGCGAATTACAACCAATCGTCCAAACTTTTATTTATAATTATGTTCTATGTGTGCTTTTCATAACAATGTTAGTGTTTGAACGCTCATCTATGTAATATTTTATTTTGATAAAAAAGCTTTAATGCCAATGACCAGTACAAAAATATTTTCATACTGTTATTTCTTTAGGCTGCAGTTGACATGGGTGGTCATCGGAAGGAAATTTTTACTCTAATACTACAAAAATAGAGCAGGAGTATTTCAAACCTGTAAGAGAGTGGTCAAATGACTATGACATACTTGGAAATATATTTGGTAAGTTGAATATTGAATATATTGCAAAAAAATTTTTTTATAAACTAACGCAATAAAATCATATAAAATTTACCATTTTGTAGCAGTATAGTAGATTTCAAACTAAAGTGATCTACCTTTATGTAAACATAAATACTGAAATAAATGTATTACATAATTGATTTAAACATATTTACTCTGTTATAATTTCACATTATATACATACAGAAGTACATAGTAGAAGGGACCTGAAAATAAGCTTGATAAAGCTTATATAAATTCATCTCCTATGAGATGTAAAATGATGGTATGACTTGTTGTACATGTTTATTTTAATTTTTAAGGAAAAGGTGAATAATGATGAGAAAAAAACAACAAAATAGATGATGGGTAAGTATAAACAGATCAGTGAGAAAGAAAACAGAAAAAAAATATAGAGAACAACTATTCAAAACACCGTGGCCAAGCAACCCCGAGTGCCGGTCAACAACAATGAAAATATGCTCGAAGATGCAAATCTCTGGGTAGATACTATGAATTCATGGACATTTTTGGAAATTATTTCATTAATCTGTTGTGAAAAATCTGGAGTGCCATAAAAGAGATTTTGTTGGGAAAGTGGACATGGAATATTTGGAAGATAAGTTTGTCATTGTTGAGAAACTTGGGGCAATAAAAAAGAAAGTGACTAGTTGATTCTGGTATTCCACAGGTACACAATAGACTATCTTTTATAGATTTTTTGAAAAGATGATGATTAAGTGAACTGCACTCTAGTCTTAGACGCGTGTGCAAATTTGAGATTTAGTAGAAATATGGTGGTGGTTTGGGTCTAGTATTCATACAGTTTTTGAAACATTGTAAGAAGTTGCTGTCTGTGACATTTTAAGGTAATTCGTTCCAGTCACGGATAAAAGATGGTAAAAATGAGTCTCTATAAAGACTGGTGCGAGCTTGGATGTTTTCAGTGTCATGTCTTTTTCTTAGGTTAGTTATATGTTGATCAATCATTTACATGTAAAGGGACGATCTCAGATAAAAAAAAACTGGGGACTAGGTTAGTGTTCATTGTAAAAATATAATATTAATTTATGTTTATTGCGTCGTTGCGAGAGTGTTTCCTATTTTAGATCACCATATAATTTAGCTAAACTGCATAGTTTGGTTGCTCCGGTAACAATATAATTGAACAGTAATAACATCAGAGTATGTTTAGTATTGTTTGCATAAAAATCATGATATGACTTCAATTACAGCTCTAACCACACTTCAAAATGGCAGATTGCCTAGGATTTTAGGCCGGAATTGGTAGAGGAACTGTTTGTGAGTGACAGCCCTAGGCGTTTCATACAGGACTTAAGGAAAGGGATCGACTCCCTTGGTCTCTATCAGGTACTGAGTGTGGTAATAGTAGGAAAATGCAAATGTTTAATAAAGCAGTTTATAGTATCGTCACTTTGACATAGAATAGAGCTTTTCTACTTTAGGTTAAAGTTTGAATGCACATACCATTTTTATAAGCAATTGATGTATGTAATGGATTTAAATTTTCTGTCTTGGCATTTCACATTTATACCAAACACATTTCTTGTATGTAAAGGAGTGAATAAATTATGGCCTTTTTCAGACATTCATTTTAAAGTGCGTTCAAATGTACATTTTGTCTTGCCTTTCAAGGAATAGAGAAAAAGGTGTTACTTTTCAGGATGCGTCAAGATTTGTTTTACATTTTCAAATAAGAAACAACAAAAAAAGTTAAATTGCCGTAGGCGAGACAGCTGATTTCATGGAATTAATTGTCTAATCAACAGATTGCCACAAGTTTTTTATCCATCACCAAACCTACTAAAATGATCAAGTTTAATAACTCTTATTTGAGACTGCTATACACGTCCCATTTCAATGAAATTTGGTATACACATTCATAATTAATTTGGTGATTACAATTTGGATTGTAACGCGAATAATACATTAGTTTTATAGGTTACTGGTAGGCCACTAAATGTTGAACACTACTAAACGTCGAACCTTGTGATTTTAGAGTTAATTTAGCTGTATGCATTGTATTTTCCAGTCGGCATCGCTAAATCAATTTGTTTTAATGCTAAAAAGTTTTAAAAAAAAAGAAAAAAAAAAGAAATCTTTCACTAATGTGGGGAAAATCCCGTGTGATTCTGCGCGCATACAGATTGACCAAATTACTTGAGGTTCTTTAAGAGGAATATTATGCGTTTAGTTTTTACATACCAGGTAACAAACGATCTTAATAATACTATTTAAGGTAACACTTTTATTATTTGGATTGCGAAATTATTTTAATATAAAATGCCTATAGAATCATTTACAGGAACACTGTTTCATCATAAACTTTTCCAGCAGATGGCTGGACTATTGCTCATATTATGTTCAACACATTAATATCGTTCTGATGTTTTTTATCAGTACTGGCCAAAGACCAGGTTAGTTTATGCGATGGCCTGTTGTCTGCACATAAGGAATTTATAAAATGATAAGTTCTCAAGAACCAACAATGTCATTTGGACGAAACTTCATATGTAGTATCCTGGCATTGACCATTATAACGTTTGTTCAAATCAGATCGTCCTGGTCAACTAAGGTCAAAACCTTTAAGCGACTACATCTCAAAACAAAAACCGACAGTGGAATTTTCATGAAACTTCATATTAAGCATCCTGGCATTAATTTCTCTCAAGTTTGTTCAAATTGGGTCGGCTTGGTACATAACAAGGTCATTAGGTCAACTTGCATAAAAACTTTAAAAGACCTTTTTCTCAAGAACCAACAGTGGGATTTTGATGAAACTTCATGTGTAGCATCCTTGTATTAATCTCTCCCAACATTGTTCAAATCGGGTCTGCCCAGTCAACAACTTAGTCACTGGGTCAACTTAATTCCTTAAAGCAACCATTGGATTTTGATGAAACGTCATATGTAGTATCCTAGAATCGACATTTATCAAGTTTGTAAAAATCATTTAAGTAAGGTCAAAGTCTAGGTCACCCCTTTAAAATCATCAGAACCAGTACAGCTTATCTTAAGCTTACCTCTTAAGTCTCTTGTTTTTTGGGGCGGTGATTTAGTAGCCGCTCTCAGACCTAACAGGATTTTTTTCCTATACCACAAATCTACAACTGTGTATCGTGTTAATGCAAACCTGACAACCACCAATCAAATAGTTCCACCCCCTGATAAGTGTTCGAATTCACTATAAACATTAGATTCGCCTATTTCAACGAAAACATTAATATTATAACAGACAGCGGCAATTTATACCTATAAACAATTGTGTATCGTATAAATTCAAGTTTATATTCAGTGCTATTAATCAGCACAAAGGAATTAAAGCGCATGAATACAGACGCGCTGAACTATGGTCACGTGACCAAATGATTATGCCATCTTTCGTAAAATAAAATTCAAGGTCACGAAGTATATCGCCAACATATACATTGAAAGAGTCGTATATTTCGGCAAGGACTTAGATATTAAGTACTTGATTCGGAAGTCTGATTTAGCTTTTTTCTATCATTTGAAAAATGTGTACGGGAACGAAACTTTTCTAGATCAAGGAACTATACTCCTTGCTTATGCTAATAAACAACCAATACACGTTCTGAAAAAAGAGATATGCGTATGTTGATCACGTGACTTGAGGTTTCTCCCAAATGTTTAAAAATAGACTTGTATTCCTAAAAAGTATTCGAGATTGATCGATTTATGAATTATGTCAGTGCCGTTTTTTTTTTTTTTGTTATTTAGTAAATAGTTTATATATATTTCCAATAATTGGAACCGGTAGATAATTTCTATTTAAACATATAAGAGTTAAAGCATTTGTGTTTCAGTAGCAAAAATACGCATACATCTAGATGTGTCTATAAATCGGCGCCATATCATTTTGGCTAGTGCGGTTCCGTTTATGGGGTGATATAGGGCCCTAGAAAATATAAATGTAAGAATCAATTATTCATGTCAACATACACATTTCTACTTTTCGTCTTTTAAATGAATTGTTTCACTGTTACGCTAGAGAAATCAATAAAGAAAATAGTAAATGAGTGTACTCAAAGTGGAATTCATCGTGCTAGATTATTTTATAATACCGTACTGTGATAGAAAGCTTGTCATTTCTGAAAATATTACGAGTTGAGTTGAAGATACAAATCTCATATCTTTGAGTTGAACTAATATCTTGAAGTTGGTCATTTTTAAGAGTTAATATTCCTACTTTAGCAGAAATACACTTTCAAAGGCAAACCATTCAGTTACGTTTTCTGACTTATTCGAGAAAAGGGTCAACGTATAGCCTAGAACATGTAGATTTTGTACTTTGTATAAGAATCAAAGGTAATCGGGATTATTCTACTTCAACGTATGCAAACTGGCCTGTTTGTCTAAAACAATAGCGACATTTTACATCTTATATGCTCTGCCCCCATCAGCACTGTAGTGCTTTGATTTTAATGTTTGCTGATGTCGTATCAGCTCACATGTGAACTTCCACCACTGATACATGTGTTTACACCTGGAAATCCAAAACAACTGACATTAAAGATGGTAACGAACCTTCTTAAACCTTTGTTCAGTCCAGAAGGCTCGAATAACAGATTGAAGGAAACAGAAGTGTATTCAAAGTTTGTCAAATACTTGAGAGAAGCAGCTAGTAAGTGATTGTTATTAATTGAACTGCATTAATTAAGATAAAGTTTAAAATTTGACTGAATGCCCTTCATGACCTGCAAGTCCCATTTTCTTGTTCAAACTACTCAAAAAAATCTCGACAAATGTTAACGTGCTTGATACAGACAGGTGGTTCAGTGAGTGATTGTCTATTTTCAAAGTAGTAGTAGTATTTTCCGTTCAGATGAGATGCTCGAATTTAATAGGTTTCCAATCTAGTAGTTCAGTTACCCGTAAACTGCTGTATTTGGGTCCTTTGATTTACAGGATTTTTCAATAATATAATAAAAAATTACTTTTTTATTCAACAGTTGCTTTATACAGGCAATATATAATCATTTAAAGACCCACCTTAGGTATAAAAGGCGTGGTAGTGTTTTCCATATTTTTGGAAAACACATTCAGATCTTGTAAAGTAACTTTCAAATTTAAAATAACGTCATGGATTGAAAATTTATAATTTGTCATGCAACATGGTCATAATATTACTCACAGTTCCCGAAATGTTCAGTATAAAACCTGCCATAATTTATTACAGAATGCTTTCAAAAGACAATAAGTAAGGAGAGAAATTTGAATGTTGGGAAGAGCAAACTAGTCAAGATTTGTCATGTGACCAATGTTTCTAAACAAACTGGCATGCTGCAGCTCACCTGGCTATATTTAAGATAAAGAAGTTAAAATAAAAATCATGCATGACTTACCAAACTTTTAAATGATTTTTTGTATTATCAATTTTCAATCACAAGGTGAATGTATATATTACCATATTTAATAGATGGGTATAATTTTTCCTCTATTTTAAAAAAATGGTCCAACTTATGATGTCACGTGAATGAATCATTTCACATGTGTATTATCACATCAAACAGAACCGATACTGTTTTAGATTTAAACTATATATAGTGTTTTCACTAGGAATATCATGCATATATAATATATATATATATATGGTTTTTGACAAATGAAAGTTTTTGAAAGTTTGGCGGCCTTGACATTGTTCCTCTTCTCATTTGCAGTTAATACACACTGTATAATAAAACAAAAAAATTAATTGATTACAGTTATCATTAGCACATCATTTCCTACTTTGTATCCAAATAATGATTTGAAGTATTGTGTTAAAAAAAGACACATTTTGATTTTTTTTATTCACATCAACATCCAACAGTCTTGATTATTATTGTAAGTATTTTTCTCTATAACATTCCAGTAAGAATATTGAGGAAAGCCTTAATTGCAAGTTCTGATTTCCGTCACTAAAAGTGACAGAAAATGCTCTGACAGCACATATTCATATTCTTAATATTTATATCTATGTATTTTTAATTTAACTAAAAAATTTGGTAAATGATTCATACTTGATTTAGCTTGAATATAGGGATATTTGGTATATCTGTTAGACTGGTTATAATGTTTAAATTGTGTTCTAAAATAAAAAGACACACACTTATAAACATAAATACATACTTTGATATCAATCAACTTTATCATTTATCAGATAATAAACAGTAATTATCAGATAGTGATGATTAATTAAACCCCTGTAGTCCCCTATTATGCAAAAGTGCTATTAATACTGACTCTAGGGTCACATTTCTGTATCAGTTACAATGTAAACATTCTGCATTGTTTTGTTGTCTGTATTTTACTGTTCTATTTACATACCATAGTATACACTCCCACTACATGAAACATGCTCTGTGGAGTACCTCATTTGCATCCAATAATCTGATAGGATGTTGGGGCTTTAAGCCAGTAGAGCAGCTCATGGCCGGGAACCTTGAAGCAATTCATTCTTTGTAAATAAATTAATAAAGAACTGTAATATACAAAGAAGGGCCTAAGAAACCTGAACGTGTTTATGTAATCATACAGTCTGGCCTCGACAATTATGTGAACTAATGACCTCATGGGGCTCTTGAAAGAATAATGTTAAAACTGTTCTTCCTCCAGGTGGTCGACGTGGAGATGAGACCCTCAACAAAGCCCTAAAATTCACAACTGGTGCAGAGGAAGAGTCTGTGTTAGGATTTCAAATGAATCCATCAATTCAATTTGTGAAGAGTATGTCTTTCTTGCCTACTGCGAACACGTGCATCAATAGATTAAATTTGTCAATACCGAGTGTAGATATGGCAATACCAACAGATGACGTCTTATTCAATCTTTTTGATTATGCTTTTTTGAATCCATTTTTTGGCTTGCAATAGTTTTGGATTTATCAATACTGTGAAATCATTCAATTCACTAGGAGCTTGACAACTAAATACAATACTTACATATGGGTTTTATTTGTTGTTACACCCAAACTTAAGACTTCAGATATAGGCCATATATTTGGATATTATACATTTCTAGTGTACTATAATGTATATGCCGATCATGGCGGGATCTTTTGTAGCACAAATGAAGTTGGAGGGAAGAAATATTTTAGTGAATTCAAGTACCGGGCAAAATAAAGTTGTCTAATTATTTTAACATTTTCATTTGGAAAGTGCCACAATTTTTTTTATCTCAACTAGGCCAAAGGAACATTCTGTGTCCTTCATTTACGTTTTCGTGTAGATGGGACAGTACAGATACTTTTTATCAAAACTTTTGTACAGTCATCTTTTAAACATGAGATCTCGGATGGTTTTTTTATTACCCATTGGGGCAAGTTACAATGGAGATATTGCCCATAAATCATTGAAAAAGTATTCATTGTTAACTTGTATAGATGTCAGAGGTCACTAGTATTTTTTATCAGATCTCTACTGAGCTTACTTTAGTTTAAGAAAGAGCATCATTTTGCATCTAATCTTTATTATAATTTGTGAACTTAAATTTATACACAAAATTTGTTAATGCTTTTTATTTATTCCAATCATTATTAGCCTGTGTGGTTCTGGCTAAGAATAGAATCACTGTCAATCTTTGCAGAGGGGTAGGAATCCTCCGATTTTTTTTTTTTTTTTTTTTTTTTTTAAAAATAAAAAAAGGAATCCTCCGAATGGGTGTCATGTTAATTTTATCATTTTTGTCATGTTCATTATTATTATGGTTAAATTACCAAACCCTATGTGGTTCCAGGGAGCCACATGAGTGATGGCAAGAATAGGATCACTGTTGCTCATGCATGTTGTATGGAGCGACAATTTGAGCAATACGATAGAATTTGCTGAAACTCTTGCAATTCTGCAGGTATCAAGGTTCTAGGTTCATTCTGCATATCCATTTGTTGATGTTTTTCTTTTTAATCCATGTTAATTTGTTGTTTGATAGAATGAACCTGGGATCTTCCTTCCTGTAAGCGTCGAATAACCTATGTGTTGGTCTGCTGTAAAACCCCATTCATTTCAAAAAATATTTTGAGAGATGTTATAATATGCATTTATTTTTCAATCTGTTTGATAATTTGTTATCATGGCGCCTGCTTTAGCAAAGCAGACACCTAAGATTATTTAGTTTTGTCTGCCGCCTGTCCGTCTGTAGTCACATTTTTAATTTTTTTTAAATTGGGTATTTGGTTGAAACTGCATACATGTTTAAACCAATATTTAAGCATAATGGGTAGACAAAAAGGGGAAGAACTCTTACTTTATTTAAGAGTTATGTCCCTTTTTGTAAAATAGTTGCCCACATTTTAAAGTTTTTTTACACCAACATTGTTTCCACGAGAAGGATTTGATTAAAACTTCATGAAAATGTTTAAATCAATTGGTTTAATGGGTACTAAAAAAAGGGGGACAAGTCTATTTTTTAAGCTTGATTATTCATCGAATAGTAAAGCTATTTCACTCATGTCAGTGACAAACATCATGTTAAGGTTTGCTTGCAAGAGCTTATTTTTTAAGTAACCAAAGCATTTATTGGATTGAAACTTTACACATGTGTTCCTTATAATGTAACCCACTAGGTAGAAAAGTTAAACAACTGTTGCATGATTTAGGGATGAGTTATGGCCCTTTTTGCACTTAAAAAATTGGGTTACGGTTTGCATGTAAGTGCATATTTTCTAAGTAATCATTGCATGTAATGGATTGAAACTTTCCAAAAGTGTTTCACATAATCAAATCTACTAAATATATCACGTTACACAACTCTTGCTTGATTTAAGGTTGAGTTATGGCCCTTTTTGGACTTAGACAATCAGATTAAGGTCATGAAAGTGGATATTTTCTTAGTAACAAATGTATGTATTGGATTGAAACTTTCCATTAGTGTTGTACATTGTCAGACCTAATAAACAGATCAAGTAACCAAACTCTTGCTTGACAAAGGGGTGGGTTATGGCCATATTTGAACTTCATGTTAAGGTTTGAATGCAATTTGAAATTTTCCATATTTTTCTTAGTAACTAATGCATGTTTTTGATTGAAACTTTCCTCAAGTGTTTCACATCATCACACCTACTTAGCAAATCAAGTTTTTCAACTCTTGCTTGATTTAGGTTATATTATGTCATTTTTCGGACTTAGAAAACGGGTTAAATATGGCATGCAAGTGGATATTAGAGTAACCTGTGCATGTGTTAGATTAAAACTTTTGGTGTACGTTCATGATACATATATAATTGTAAATGTCGTATTGTTTGTACATGTTTATTGCTTTATCAATTTAAATGAAATTTTCTCAAAATATACACAATGGATTTGACAATCAGATTGTAGATTAAAATATGTAATTTACAAACTCTTGTTGACGGAATATCAATTAATGCAGGTGACTGATTATGAAAGTTGAGTAGTGTATATGCGATATTTCTCTTACAATGTGTCTGAAGTTTTAAGTGGGGGACCATTAATTAACTGTATTTGCTTGTTGAAGTTTACTGTTTATTATTTTTGTTAAATAAATATATAAAATTAATGTTTTGAAAAGCATTATGTTCTTCAAATTTGCAAAAATAAATTACACAAGAATGTGTTGCTTATAATAAATCCACATCTCTCTCAACTTGCCTATGTTATCAGTTATATGCATTTAAGTAGATACATGTATCTCTTTAAACAAATATTGTACATGTTAACCTCCACAGAGAGTCGCATAATACTTCTACATGTATGCACTACTCAGTTCAAGGCCACATACAGGCTTCCTAGTCACCAACCATTCTTGAGAATAGTCTTTAGCCTTAAGCTTGAAAATCCAATTTTTGATTATGAATATTTCTTAAATTATTTTATTATATGTTTTGCATATTAAAGTAATAGCAGCTCTACACACTTAAGTTTAGCTTAAATACTAAGAATATTCTTAAGAATGGTTGGAGAATACAAGGCCTTATCACAATCAGCAATTAGAGATCAAGTTTCTTGTAAAGCCCATAAAATTGTCATTTTAAGCACATATTTTTAAAGGACAGCACTTTTCATTATTAAAGTTAATAATATTACAAAGTCTCTGTACTTTCATAGGTACCCACTTATATATAACTGCGACACTAATATTCACTGTTTAATTTAAAATCCCACATTTGTTCATTTCATTCAAAGGACATTGTTATCACTTAAGTAAATATTTGACAAAGAAGGTCTCCATAGCTGAGTGGTAAACGTCCTGGAATGTCAATCACTGGTCCGTCACCCACGTTGGTTCAAGTCCTGCATATGGCAGAAACTTTCATGCTAGATAACTCAACAGTTGGCTTTTGAAGGTTATTGCTGGTTCTACCAAGGTGCCCACACAGTCAATGAATTGCATGGATGCTTTCCTCCACATTATAAGCTGGAGTCACCATGACCATAGATGTTAGTGTGACATAAATTTATTCAATTAAACATACTTCATACATTGAGAGTTGTTATATATTAATCACAAAATAATCAAATGTACTGGAAAAGTTCATTTTTATTAAACAACAGCAGCAACATGCCCCCGGTAGCAATCAAATCTGAAAAGGGGCATTAGTCGTAAAACATTTAAAATAGAGTTGTCAGAATGGACTCATTAGATGATGAAAAACACACACACAAAATTTCATTAAAATTGGAGCACTGGAAGTTATTCAAGTAGCTTACATGCAGAAAAAGTGGAGCACTGTAAGTTGAGTCAAGTAGCTTACATGCGGAAAAAGTCTAAGTCCGAAAGGCGCATAAGTCGTAAAATATTTAAATAGTTGTCTTTCTATCCAGAATGGACTCATTAGATGATGACAAAAACACACACCAAATTTCATTGAATTTAGAGAACAGGAAGTTAGTCAAGTAGCTTACATACAGAGCTTACATGCAAGGTGACGGACAGACAAAATTTGATTATAAACCGTCATATGATTCACTATTTTATTTCGTTTAAATTTCTAATGCAATGGCCTGCAATGAAAACAATTTGTGCAATTGATTTTTAATTTCCACTAGCTAGCTGTACATCATACTTTATGTGGTGTAAATGTGCTTCAAAACTGGCACCATCGCTGTTCCGACAATAGGATTAAGAGTTATTAAATACCTCAGTACAAAGCGTACCGGTAATTTTAATACATAAAATTATAATAAAATTATACATTATTAAAAATTTATTGTCATAAAGACTGAAATCGTTGTTTTGATTTTTCATGGATTGATGAAAACAGTAACTTGTTTAATGTTACAGATGAACATTTCGGGTTTCATGCACATTAAACAGCAAATGTTTTTAGCTCTGTTTGTCCGTCGTCTGTCGTCTGTTACCAGCACTTTCTCTGAAACCACTAGGCCAATTAAACTGAAACTTCACATGCATGTTTCTATTGCATAGGAGACTATATAGAAGATTTGTTTTTTCGGTTTGAAATTCAAGATGGCCGCCGTTACTAAAAATAGTCCAAAACTTAAAAAAATATTCTTCTCATGAACGGCCCAACAGATTTTCAAAATGTTTATGTAGTAATAATGACCAACTTTAGTTTTGTTAGATTTGTTCAAATGGTGTCTCTAGGGTTAAATATGACCCAGCCCCGAGGGTTCAATTAGGGAACACATGTCATTATAATATTTTTTTATTATTTTTTTTAAAATGGAAATGATTTTGCCTATATCTTCACAGAAGCATTGTTTGGTGAAGGAAGTTCAGATTTGTAAAAATGACTGGATTCCACTGTCTTAAGGGATTATGAGGGGCCCCAAAAGGGTAAAATTTGGGAATTACTAAATTTGTTTTTTTAAGAACTGGTATGTCAGATTTGTTCATATTTTGCATAAATAATCCCTATGTAGGGGTTTGATTGCAGATAAGAATTTAGGGGCTAAACTTTATAGGAACCCTGTAAGGGGACTTATAATTTTACATAGGGATACTATGGGAAAACAGAAAATTCTATTTTTCTTTCATCTATTTTGAAACCTCTTGACAAATTAAACTGAAACTTTACATGGATGTTTCTATTACATAGGAGATTAGACAGAAGGTTTTTTTTCGATCTGAAATTCAAGATGGTCATCGTTACTAAAAAATAATCCAAAACTTAAAAAATCTTCTTCTCATGAACGGCCAAACAGATTTTCAAAATGTTTATGTAGTAATGATGACCAACTGTAGTTTTGTTAAATTGTTCAAATGGTGTCCCTATGGTTAAAAATGACAACACTGCCCCGAGAGTTCAATTAGAAGACACATGTCAGTATAATATATATATATTTTTTAAATGGAAATGATTTTGCCTATATCTTCACAAAAGCATTGTAAGTTGAAGGAGGTTCAGATTTTTAAAAATGACTTGGTTCCTATGTCTTAAGGGGTCAGGAGGGGCCCCAAAAGGGTACAAACTGAGAATTACTAAAATCGATTTCTTAAGAAACGGTATGTCAGATTTATACATATTTGATATAAATTATCCCTTTGTGTAGGGTTTGATTGCAGATAAGAATTTAGGGGCTAAAATTTATAGGGGCCCTGTAAGGGGACTTAGAATTGTACATAGGGATACTATGGGAAAACAGAAAATTCTCTCATTTTTTCATTTATTCTGACACCACTAGGCCAATTAAACTGAAACTTCACATGGATGTTTCTGTTGCGTAGGAGACTATACCATGGATTTTTTTTCTATCTTAAATTCAAGATGGCCACCGATACTAAAAATAGTCCAAAACTTAAAAAAAAAATTCTCATGAACGGTCCAACAGATTTTCAAAAAGTTTATGTAGTAATGATGACCAACTATAGTTTTGTTACATTTGTTCAAACGGTGTCCCTAGGGTTAAAAATGACCCTGCCCCGATGTTTCTATTGCATAGGAGAATTTTAAAAATGTGCTATGACCACTATGAGTCAGTAGAGCGTCCTCAGGCCCTGTTGGGCCTCTTGTTCTAACTAAAAATAGCAATTTCAATCCTCAAATGAATATATACACTTTACATATTGCATTTAATGCTCTCTTTTTACATAATCACCAATTTAAAAGCAAAAATAGTAAACAAATTATTAACCAAACTCTGCGCCATAAATTAGACAAAACCATCGAGCTTGAAGCTAATCATTAAATGCATATCTACACATCATATGTCAGTTAAGTTGTACAAGTCTAACAGTAATCGGTTGAAAAATATTCAAAATGGGTTACAAAGTGAGAGCCGAGACTGAGCATACATTTGGCAGGATAAAATTCTTCCTATTTAAATCACTCCAGCCTCTTCAAGGAAATGCATTTGAAAAACATTATGCTTTTAAATAATGAACAAAATAGTAATTACCACAATTCGGATCACTTACAAATATTTATCATAGCCTCGACACCAAAACTCCTTAAATTAGTGACACAATGGTCTCGAACATGGAAACACTAAGCAGGGGTACAAAAGAGTACATACTTGAATCTTTCTTACAACTTATCGTCACAATACAATGAAGGCTAAGCAATAGTATGTGGTCCAGTCAAAAAAGTGTGATATTACAGAGTATTAATATTCAGGCTTGTCCTGGGCCATTTTAAGGGATAATGGTACCACTACTAACCAATTTCAAAGTTGTGCTTACCACTTTATTTCAATGTCTTGCCACTATCTAGTAATTTTCAAAAAAATAAATAATTTTAAACTTCACGTAATTGATGAAATAAATCTACTAGATAAGTGATTACTGTATAGAATGAATGAATGAATATTGTTTTACGGCGTACCAACACATTATTATATTACTGTTTATGCTAAATGGACCTCTTGCAACACTATTTCTTTAAAAGTGGATTTTACCTTGTAATTTCACATAAATTTCATATTAAACATTTTTATAGAGAAAATCGTATGTAAGTACATGGACATAAATTATTGTCAATATTCTCCCAAAACCACCATATGTTCACCACAGTTGGAAGGGGCGTGAAAACAGTTTTGTAATAGAAGTTCAAACATGAACTTAAACATATCTCATCAGAAAATAAAATAAAAGTCGAAAGTTAAAAAAATAATAAATCATCTGTATGTGCTATGTGTTTCTAAAATCCTTACAGCTCAAGTATAAATGTCAATGCCAAAATTAGAATAATTACAGTTGTAAGGACAATGCAAGCCCAGTTGAATTTGGCATTGCTCATTTATTTCGATTGCTGGAGCAACAAATATTGGTTTTAGGTTCTCTTCCTCATTATCAAAGTGAACATTGCCTTCAATGCCATAATTTTCAACATCAGTCGCAGGAATATCAACTGGATTATTCACAAGACCTGCTGTAAACAACCGTATCGGTGATGATCTCACTGTACGTATTCTATGTTTTGCCCATGCATTTTGCCAAATGGTCAGCTTCATGTTAATTTTAGAAAGGTATACATGATGGAGGGCATATATGTGTATGTCGTTCATAATGTCAATTATTCCTTGCTCTTCCATGAAATGAAACAGATCATAGTAATAACAAAGAACTCCTTCACATACATCTCGCCATAATCTTTCGATTCTTTGATTGTGTTTACTTTTACCAGTAATCATGCTGTTACAGTTTGCCCCCGAGTACTAATCATGAAGTCTGCTATTTTGCTATTTTCCATACCTTAATCACTTCGTACCCTTAAGGGTAGACCAAACTTGTCGACTCCTTTTAAAAAACAATTCAAAATCGTTTCAGCTCTATTATTATCTGTGCATTGAAGGCATGTTATGAGGCGGCTATATCCGTCTATACCGGCTATTATTAAATGCCATCTTATCAATTTATGATTTGTATCCACATGCCATAAATGATTTGATGCAATGACGTTATATAGTCGATCTCTTCTTCGTTCTTTCACACAGATTTCATCTAAACGATGTAGACATTCTCGCAGGTCTGATCTCGGTACCTATTTTAAAATATAATTATAATACTTAAGTGGTAGACAATCTTTAATTTTATTTCAGAAAAGTATATCCACATTAAAGGCCCATATCGAATTTATTTTACCAATATAATTATTATTTATATCTCTCATCCTCTTTATAAATGCTATAGGTTATGGCATTTTGAAGATAAGCCCTCGTTTATAATATCAAAAATTCCCCATCGGCTAAAAATAGCGGAGCTCATTATAATTCTAAATTTCGTGCATGTGTATGCCTCGTCATCAGAAATATAACTATAGGCATAACACAACCACTGGAAAACAGGAAATACTTCCGTGGGGTAGTTGAATGGCGGTGATAAATAATCCTTATTTCTTCTTGTTTAAAAAGGCATTTCCCATATTTTAATGCTCATTTTTTCGAATTGAATGGCATTATTGATGTATTTGGAACATTTTGAAAGCATTGTCATGATTGAATTGTGAATGTAGAAAAAAATTGATGCTTGGAAATTGGGGTATGAATACTTTCTATCTGTAGTCTACTTTCACTTTATCAACCTGTGTACACACTGAATAGTAAAACATATGTTGGATAAAACATGACCCCTTCTTTACTAATGATATTTTGGCACTACAGAAGTCAACAAACAATAAAATGTAAGTTGTTATTCTTTCATTGGGGCTTTCTATGAATGATTTAAAAATGTTTAATTCACTAGGCTATAGAAATAAGAAGGAAAAACCAATGGTGGGCTTACACCTATAACAGTGATAGTAAATAAAACATGCTAGTACTATATAATGTATAGCAATACATATCGGGAGATACTCAAAGTCGATCTGGGCCTTTAAAGTTTACATTATTTTAGATTTTATTTATTTTAGAAAAATTCAATGGATTGTACAGTAATATATTACAGTACCTCCCTATAATTGTACTATTTTATTGAATACCTATTAAAGTCCCATTAGCCCACATTTCTGTTCATTTAGGAACTGTTTGTTTTTCAGGGTCTCCTCAGCAAAGAAAAAGTATGAGACCTGAAATAAAACATTCACACTGTTAGAAGACCATTTGCAGATGTTCTATTTCTTCAAGCATCAAGCCACGATAAAATTATGTAACCCATGATTGAGTTGCTGTGTACCACAAAGGGAAGCCATAATATACTAATTATTAATTTGGAGTATTATTATATAACCTAACCATACAATATTTACTGGTTGCCTGATAGTTCAACTTACAATGGCGCTATCTATTATAAATAATAATCGAACCGGCAATTCCCTGGATTCACAGCCGTTTGAAATACCACTCAGCCACTCTTCCGTTCTCTAAAGTGAGAAAGGGGCTAGATATGTGAAGGGCTTGAAATTGTAACCCAAGGCCAGACTATAAACTACTAGATAAACAAGAGGGCAAACTTAATTTGCTCTCCTGATGGAAATGGCATCATATTTGCATAAATTGTATTATTTTTATGCCACTACGGCATAGAGATGTCTAGGGTTCTTTTACATCTAAAATACTAATTGGGCGAAGCACTGTAGTGCCCATTTACAAATTATAAATTGAACAATACCCCTGATAAGTATTTTTTAAATTGTATGGCAACTCACCTTAATATTCATTTGAAATAAAAGCTGCCTTATCATTGCTTCACCACAATGTGGAAAATCTTCAATGGTTTCCTTGACAATGGAATCGAGCTGTTCATCATCAACATCAGTAAAGTTAAATTTACTTAAATTAAAATGTCTCATTCTTCGATATATCGTACTCTCTGAAACTGACAACATACATATATCTGAAACAGTGAAACATGCATTGATTAGGGTTTCAAGAATTTCCTTTTGTATTTCAAACTGCCGCTTTCCATCGAATCCTGGCTTAAAATGTCCATACTGAATACACTCGGTACGCAATTTCATCATTTCGGTCCGATCAGTTATTCCTAAACACTGCATGCCATACAATGAAAGTTTGCATATAATATCCGGGGATATTTTTCTTTCTCGAAGATTGGAATGAGCGCGTCTAAGCCCATTTTCGAAAGAATTTCTTCCATCTCTCCGATTCATGCAGGGCGCCATTAACCGGTGATTACATACTAACGTGACAGCTAAAATCGTCCACAGCATATAATAATAACTGAATTGTCACAGGATATAATGTTAATCATAAAATGACAAATCTACATCATATAACGACAAATCTACATAACATAATGAGAAACTACATAATATAATGATTAATGTACATCATATTATGACAAATTTACATAATATAAAGATAAAACTACATAACATAATAAAGAATGCACAGCATATAATGATTAAAGCACATAATATAACGAAAAAGGCACATCATATAATGACACATCTACATAATGTAATGGTTAATGTACATGATATAATATGGAATGTACATCATATAATGATAAATGTACATAATATAATGAAAAAAGCACATCATATAATGACAAAACTACAGTATATAATGACAAATCTACATAATATAATGAAGAATGTACATCATATAATGACAAATCTGTATCATATAATGACATGTTTACAGCATATAATGACAAATCTACATAATATAATGAAGAAAGTACATTATATAATGATAACTCCACCTAATATAATGACAAATCTACACAATATAAAAGTAAATCTACATCGTATAATAAAGAATGCACAGCATATAAAGATAAATCTACATAATATAATGAAGAATGCACATGATAAAATAAGGAACGCATATAATACATATAAAATAGACCACATAAGACAGTTATGGCGTTCCATAGATATACGCCATGTACATGTTAACAACACTTGCAATAAAATTTCATCTAAACGAATGTTTCTCAGAAGAATGTGTTTGGCACATAAATTAAAGTTATTTTTCTATAATGCCTATATGATCCCAAGTTTTGATAATTGTTCTATTATCTGGAGCAACTGTAACATAAACTACATTTCTAACATATCTCAATTGCAAAAATGTACCGCTAGATGAATATTAGATAAGCTGCTTCATACTCCATCTGGTCATCTTTTTAATTAACTTGTGTGGTTATCTGTTAAAACAGATGTAACCTTCATCTAGGAATACTTGTGTAAGTGTTTCAATTATTCTTTCTGATAATAAAATGTATAATTTAAGACCATCTACAGACAAATTACCCATCTTAAACCAAAAACTGAGTATATTAAACAGTCATTCAGCTATTCTGGCAGGCGGATACGGAATTCAATTCTTATTCATATTCGGTTTTCAGTTTCTCTTTATTCATTGAAACATAAAATATAAAACTATTTACTGGGAAAATGTTAGGGTAGTTTCTTTACATCTGTTTGCTGTTTTTTCTGTATATATGTAAGTATATTTGAAGTATATTACTGTTGCTGATTAATATTAGATTTGTGTAATATGTAATATGTATTTTAAAGAAGGTCTTATAAGCTTTGCGTATACTATATATAATCTTAATGAGTTATCTTCTCAAAATAGAGACATTATGATCATTATTATTATTATTATTATTATTATTATTATTATTATTATTATAATTATTATTATTATTGTTGTTGTTATTATTGTTATTATTATTATTATTATCATTATTATCATTATTATTTTTATTGTTTTTATTGTTGTTGTTGTTGTTGTTGTTGTTGTTGTTGTTGTTGTTGTTGTTGTTGTTGTTGTTGTTGTTGTTGTTGTTGTTGTTGTTGTTGTTGTTGTTGTTGTTGATTATTATTATCATTATTACTATCATTAATTATTTCATTTTTTTACTATTATAATCATCATCATCATCATCATCATCATTTTCGTCGTCGTCGTCGTCGTCGTCGTCGTCGTCGTCTTCGTCATCATCATCATCATCATCATCATCATCATCATCATCATTATTATTATTATCATCATTATCATCATTTCCATCATTATTATTATTATAATTATTATTACTATCATTAATTATTTCATTTTTTTTACTATTATAATCATCATCATCATCATCATCATTATTATTATTATCACAGACGCCTCTATTTTACGCACCTATCATTATTTTTTTAATGAGCTCGCACATTAGTTTTGCTTTTAGATGACCATGAAGGTTATTGAGCATCAACGTAAAGTTGCTGAATGGTTGAATATTACAGTCGCCAAATACCTCTCTGTCTATATCCCTGTCACTGGTCCTAACAGTCAAGGCCATTTTGTATGGAAATGTAGCTCTGGTCTGAATAACACTGTTTTAAAATCACATTTTCGTGATATTGTCAAATGTGTGAGTAGTATTTTATATGTATGAGTTGTTTTGATGCATATGTGAATAGTTTTAATATATGTGAGCATAGTTTTATCATATATTTGAGAAGGGTTTTTTATTTTAGTGAAAGTATTTATTTTTTATCTGTGAGCAGTTTGATATATATATGTGAGTAGATTTTCAATATATATGTGGTAAGTTTTAATATATGTGTGAATGTGTTTTATTATACATTTGAGATGTTTTATATTTGTGTGAACATTTTTTTATTAATGTGTGAGCAGTTTTGATATATATGTGAGAAGTTTTATACATGTGTGATTAGCTTTATTTATGTGTGAATAGTTTATATACGTGTGAGAAGTTTTACTAAATGTTTGTGTAGCTTTTCATATATGTATTTATAGTATGATTATATGTTTGAGTAGCTTTTGTTATTTGAGTGAGTAGTTTTAATATATGTTTGAGTAGCTTTTTTATTTCAGTGAGTAGTCATTACCTTGACAAGTTCACCTAGATTTAGTAATCACGTTTCAATCCTTGTTTGTAAACAGAAACAACTTTCAAAAACCGAAGGACGTCAATGAAGTCCTACCACAGAACATATAGTTCAACAGTTGAGTTATAAATCACCGATTATCCTAATTCAGCTCGCAGCTACCTTGGAACTATTTTCGGTACGTTTTAGTTTACTACCAAGTATGCTTATATAATGTTCAAAGTTATATCTGACACAGACTTTATTGTTTCGTTTTTACTTAACCATTGTTTGCCAAGGTGTCAGTATTTTAAGAACTTTGATTTATATATGTGTGAGTATTTTATTCATATATTGATATGTATGAGTAGTTTTATTCATATATTGATATGTGTGAGTACATTTTTAGTGTTACTCATATAATGATATGTGTGAGTAGTGTTTTTCATATAGTGATATGTGGGAGTTGTGTTTTTCATATAGTGATATGTGGGAGTTGTGTTTTTCATATAGTGATATGTGGGGGTAGTGTTATTCATTTATTGATATATGTGGGTAGCTTTATTCATATATTGATATATGTGAGTAGTTTTATTCATAAATTGATATATGTGAGTAGTGTTATTCATATATTGATATATGGGAGTAGTTTTATTCATATCTTGATATGTGTTAGTAGTGTTATTCATATATTGATATGTGTGAGTAATTTTATTCATATAGTGATATGTGGGAATAGTGTTATTCATTTCTTGATATGCGGGAGTGGTTTTATTCATATATTGATCTATGGGAGTAGTTTTATTCATATAGTGATATGTAGGGGTAGTTTTGTTCATATAGTGATATGTAGGGGTAGTTTTATTCATATATTGATATATGGGAGTAGATTCATTCATATATTGATAATGGTGAGTAGTTTTATTCATATATTGATATGTGGGAATAGTGTTATTCATTTCTTGATATGTGGGAGTGGTTTTATTCATATATTGATATATGGGAGTAGTTTTATTCATATAGTGATATGTGTGAGTAGTTTTATTCCTATAGTGATATATGTGAGTAGTTTTATTCATAAAGGTGTATGTGTAAGTAGTTTTATTCATATATTGATATGTGGGAGTGGTTTTATTAATATATTGATATATGGGAGTATTTTTATTTATATCTTGATATATGAGAGTAGTTTTATTCATATATTGATATATGGGAGTAGTTTTATTAATATATTGATATATGGGAGTAGCTTTATTCATATAGTGATATGTGTGAGTAGTTTTATTCATATATTGATATATGGGGTAGTGTTATTCATACATTGATATGTGTGAGTAGTTTAATTCATATATTGATATGTGTGAGAAGCGGTATTCATATATTGATATGTGAGAGTAGTTTTATTCATATATAATTGATATGTGTTAGTAGCTTTATTCATATATTGATATGTGGCAGTAGTTTTATTCATATAGTGATATTTGGGAGTAGTGTTATAGTGATATGTGGGAGAAGTGTTATTCATACAGTGATATGTGTTAGTAGTTTTATTCATATGTGTTAGTAGTTTAATTCACATGTGTGGGTAGTTTTCTTCATACATTGATATATGTGAGTAGTTTTCTTCATATAGTGATATGTTGGAATAGTGTTATTCATATCTTGATATGTGTGAGTAGTTTTATTCATATAGTGATATGTGGGAGTAATTTATTCATATATTGATATGTGTGAGTAGTGTTATTCATATATTGATATGTGTGAGTAGTGTTATTCATATATTGATACGTGTGAGTAGTTTGATTCATATAGTGATATGTGGGAATAGTGTTATTCAAATCTTGATATGTGGGAGTAGTTTTATTCATATATTGATATATGGAAGTAGTTTAATTCATATAGTGATATGTGTGAGTAAATTTATTCATATAGTGATATGTGGGGGTAGTTTTATTTATATATTGATATATGGGAGTAGTTTTATTTATATATTGATATATGGAAGTAGTTTAATTCATATAGTGATGTGTGTGAGTAGTTTTATTCATATAGTGATATGTGGGGGTAGTTTTATTCATATATTGATATATGGGAGTAGTTTTATTTACATATTGATATATTGGAGTAGTTTTATTCATATAATAATATGTGAGAGTAGTTTTAATATATGTGAGAGAAGTTTAAATGTATGCGTGAGTAGTATTATATAGGTGAGAGTATGGATTTTACATTTGTGTGAGCAGTTTTTATATTGTGAGAATCTTGCAAAAGTGTGGTGTTGACAAAGGACAATGGGACCAAGCGCAAATAGGCAAATGAACTTTGCACACACCATTCAATTCCAAGTTATTCAGAAACGTGCCCATTATTGTATCATGCAAATTGGTGTAAAATGCTGTGTCCGTACAGTACATGTATAACATTCCAACCGTATCAGTATATGCCAGAAACGACGGAATCATGTATAATGTGAGCACCTTCATCAATAGAATATGCCACGTTTCAGGTGTGCATAAATATATAAAAGAGAATGCGTATCGGTCTGTTACGTTTTACATTTGACATGCAGTAGTCGGTCTGCGTGCCTGGACTTGGACTATGATGCGTGATCGCTTAAGTGCGCATGCGCGTTTTACAACAATTGCAGCCAAGAGTCACTGGAATTATTTAAATGTGTTTAAGTATCATAAGTGACTTGGAAGATAGAGAATTTATAAAATAGAACTATACATATATGTATTCGTGTATTTGAGAACTTTGTATTGGTAACTGATTGATTTCGTTATGGTTACTGATTTATTTCTATATGGTTACTGATTTATTTCCTTATGGTAACTGGTTTATTTTTCATGTTATTTGTACACTCAGTCCGGTGCTTGCATACCACGGTCCGTCATTTGTGTTATTTGTACACTCAGCCCGGTGCTTGCATACCACGGTCCGTCATTTGTGTTATTTGTACACTCAGTCCGGTGCTTGCATACCACTGTCCGTTATTTGCGTTATTTGTGTTATTTGTACACTCAGTCCGTTGCTTGCATACGACGTTCCGTCATTTGTGTTATTTGTACACTCAGCCTGGAGTTTGCATACGACGGTCCGTCATTTGTGTTATTTCTACACTCAGCCCGGTGCTTGCATACGACAATCAGCCCGATGCTTGCATACGACAATCAGCCCGGTGCTTGCATACGACACTCAGCCCGGTGCTTGCATACGACAATCAGCCCGGTGCTTGCATACGACACTCAGCCCGGTGCTTGCATACGACACTCAGCCCGGTGCTTGCATACGACACTCAGCCCGGTGCTTGCATACGACACTCAGCCCGGTGCTTGCATACGACACTCAGCCAGGTGCTTGCATACGACAATCAGCCCGGTGCTTGCATACGACACTCAGCCCGGTGCTTGCATACGACACTCAGCCCGGTGCTTGCATACGACACTCAGCCCGGTGCTTGCATACGACACTCAGCCCGGTGCTTGCATACGACAATCAGCCCGGTGCTTGCATACGACACTCAGCCCGGTGCTTGCATACGACAATCAGCCCGGTGCTTGCATACGACACTCAGCCCGGTGCTTGCATACGACAATCAGCCCGGTGCTTGCATACGACAATCAGCCCGGTGCTTGCATACGACACTCAGCCCGGTGCTACGACAATCAGCCCGGTGCTTGCATACGACACTCAGCCCGGTGCTTGCATACGACACTCAGCCCGGTGCTTGCATACGACGGTTCGTCATTGGTGCCTTGCTTCTTATTCAATGTTCCACAAATTTTATTTGTTTGCTCCCTCGCCCGGCCATATTCTCCGTGAAGATGATATACGACATTACGTCTTATTCCATCCGTGAATATAAATTATTGGAATATTTAGCGTAATTTTATGCTATCAAGGGCTAACAGGTGATCTGTTAACCTAACCACTTTTTTTTTTTTTTGGAGGGGGGGGGGGGGGGGGGGGGGGGGGATACTGGAAGGTTAGACAGTAAAATCAGCACGAAACTTTTAATTTTCATTCCTTTTGACATAAAAAACAGTTATAACAACAAAAAAACAACACGAAAACATATATGATGTTGCAAAACATTTTTATTACACTAAATGAGTCTACAAGCAAACATTTATTTCTACTAATAACGCCAAATATGGTTATACTAGTAAATAAATATCAACAAATCTTATGCATATGAAATATATATATAACTAATAGAAATATAAAATATATAAAGTGAAATATTTGTAAAATAAAACAATCAAAATAAAGACAATTACATTGAAAGAATCATAAAATAATAAGAAATAGAAAATTACGCTAACAAAACTATTTAAGAAAAAATATATAATGACATTTTTCTGTGACATGACACACTCAATCCTGCCGAATTTAGAAAAGTTTTCCAAAATATTAAAACTTAAAGCATACATTGATCTGTCATATATATATATATAAGAGATCAAGGAAAGTCTAAACTAAACAACTAACATGTCTATGTGTATCTATTGATTGGTGAACTATTCTGTATTTGTTGGCTTGCAGATTTGATCGTACCAATTTATTTTCTACCACACATATACAATATCTCGATTCCTTTTTTAGGAGAAATGGTATCGAATGGGGGAAAATAAACTAAACTGTAGATTGCTTTGATAAAACAAAAACTGTACTCCAAAAAAACATTATAAATCTAAATTTGACTTTTATAATTTGTGTTTGAAATAGTATATCTACTGGTTTTAAGAAATGTCTTATTTCTATTTATTTCAACAATTTCCGGGGGTGGGGGCGGGATTGTGGGTAATCGTATATCAACAAAATGATAAAAGTTTAAGCTAGTAATAGACACACAGGTCGATAATACATTAATATACAAAAAAACATGAACTTACCTATATAGTAGATATATGTAGTACAAAGGCAGTCCGTGAACATTATTATTTTACAAATATGTTTTATTATTTTGGGTCATACTTTAAGACCGATATTTAGGGGGAAGCACACCGGAAGGGAATAATGAACAAAAGAACAATCAGAGGATATATCAAATGAAGATAGAGGCCACTGACCTAAACGGTTAACGTGGTCAAGTACCCCCCCCCCTCCCCCCCCCCCCCCCCATTCCCTTCCACTCCCCGGCGATGATAACCTCTAGGAAGTGTTGTCACGTGATCAAAGTATTAGTGCTTTTAGGGGATAATTCAACGGACGCATATGTGAACAGACAACGGATAATAGACGATACATAGGTAAGTACGGAGTTACTGGTTGCATAGATAACATTGATTGATGGTAACTGTGGGACACACAAGGTATATCACATCCTGGTTTATAAAACCATTCATTGCACCTAGGTGGTTTACAATTGAGCTGATGAGTCGAATTAGTATCGAAAACGTTTATGTAGTCATTTTCTGTAATCAAATGAATCGAAATGTGTGTGTGTGTGGTTGGTGAGGAGGGTACATGATGGATTATTTTAATTTCATATTTGAAACAATTTAAAATGGACAACAATACACGATTCGTCTAGATATGTGATTTTCAGAATTGTTGTTAAGTTAATTTTTACCATAAATTGTCATGTGTCACTTTAAGATACAAATTGAGACGTACAGATCGTTTTGTAAATCACGTATGTGTGAAATGCATAGAAAATAACTTATTACATATTGCCTGTCCATGTACTTGTTCTCATTGTTGCCTTTCACAAAGTCCTAACGTCACTTAAATATGACTTAATAATATTTGGTAAACTTCCGTCGTCTCATCCCAGACTGAATGCTTGGTGCTATCGCTCCCATTCCCATATCCGGTATAGAGGGCGCTAAACCAGCTGTACCGGAAGTGATCGCGGGCGCCTGCACCACACGTCTGATGATCGGCCTCACTACTCTGCGGATAATCGGTCGTACTACACGCCGGATGATCGGACGTACTACACGATTAATAACCGGGCGCTGAATGATTGGTCTCACCACTCTATTTATTACAGGACGCACAATTGGACGGACAACTCGTTTTATTACCGGACGCCGTATTATTGGCCGAACAACCTGAAAACATAGGAGGAACTTGCCATGAGAAATAAAAATAAAACATATTAAATCCGAAACAGTAAATTTTGAAATAAGATAAGATAAATACGAAAGTGTGCAAAATTGCGTTAGTAAATCATTAGGCAAATTTGTCGTGAACCATATACTGGTCATATCGAAGGTTTTTCTCCTGTGTCGTTAAATGTAAACTGAACAAATATAGCTAGTCGAACAAACATTTGTCGTTTTATCGTATATGTCTCTGCTACGATTCGTAAAATTGCAATGGCTTATAAGTACAGAACTACCAGTAGCCTAGGCAACTTAGCCTTCCGAAGGCAGAGATTGGAAATGGGATTGATCTGCCGCCTGTATAAAATAAAGAATTATATTATGTTAGGAACAGACATCTGCTTAAAATATCACAATAGCTCTGCCAATTACATACCTTAGTCATTTTTTAATATGTTTCTATTACACATAGCTGAAGCGCTGGTCTAGTGATAGAGCGTCCGCCACGAAGGCGGAGGGTCGTGGGGTAGATCCCTGGGCTGGTCATTTTTTTTCAAAAATGGTACTTGAAGCTTCCTTGCTTTGTTTTAGTTTTAGCTCTGTTCGGCCCGGTGTCAGTATAATGTGACTGGGTGGGGTATCATACCATGTGACATGATACTCCAGTGTGGAAGCGCTCAGAATGCGGTAGACACCGTTGCGATATGACTGAACAATTGTTGAAAGCGATACTAAACACCATACAACAACAACTATTACATAGCTATTAAATAAAACCAATGTTTAATATACCCAGTGACTTAATTAATATGTCTCTGCTACACCCAAATGTGTTCGTCCAAAACAGTCTTTTCCAAAATATTTTTCGGCTTATTTTGGAATTAAAGTTTATCTTGGTTTGAGTATGACCAATAAACATGCTTTTATAATCATATCACGTTTTCTTATCTTTATTTCTAAAATATTGTTTTTACAAGAACATTTGGGAAACTAGAACTTATTATCACTGAGTGGAGAATGGACTGACAAACCAACTGTTTTTCTAGGAATTTCACCACTGAGTCTAAACAAAAAACGGAATAGTAGTAACCCTACAAACTGTTTGTGACACATTTAATTGGTGAAACGATCCAAATAACCTGTGGTCCAGTGGTACAGCATCGTACCCAGGATCGGCGGGTCGTGGGTTCGATTCTCCGCCACTGCTATGAGAGATTTTCTTGAGCAGGACCCTATATCCACATATGCTTTGTACTGTTTCTTCTCAGGAATACTTCCAGTGATTTGTCTAAGTTGTGAGAACTCATCTCACAATAGATGTGGAATAAAGGAGTTTAAAACAGTGAAAAGACCTGACATATCTGCCATTCGAAACAACAGAAACTTAAATTGACTTACCCTCTGAATAACTGGTCTTACTATTGGTCGTATTACAGGTCGGACGACTGGTCGTACAACAGTTGTTATGTGTGATTTATGGCTGGTGATGCCACGGTGAACACCTTTCACTCTGTCGAAAGATCCACCTGCTGATACCGTCTGGTACCCGGAGTCAACTACTCCGCCTTGGTTGAAAGACTGACCGCCGACTCCTCCGATATCAATGGGACCTTGATTCACAACAGCGCCACCTTTACCTCCAATAAATCCCCCGGATAGCTCACCTCCATTAACCATTCCTCCGTCAAAGCCGCCATTATTACCCCCGATAAAACCACCACCATTGTCCCCAAATCCTCCACTGACTTCGTTAAAGGCTCCTTCGTTTACAAACCCACCGTTCCCTCCTCCGATACCACCGTTTCCACCAAATCCGCCATCTCCGCCATTTACAAATCCTCCGTCACCGCCATTTCCAAATCCTCTGTTACCGCCATTTCCAAATCCACCATTACCGCCATTTACAAATCCTCCGTTACCGCCATTTACAAATCCTCCGTTACCGCCATTTCCAAATCCTCCGTTACCGCCATTTCCAAATCCACCACTGCCGCCATTTACAAATCCTCCGTTACCGCCATTTCCAAATCCACCACTGCCGCCATTTACAAATCCTCCGTTACCGCCATTTCCAAATCCACCACTGCCGCCATTTACAAATCCTCCGTTACCGCCATTTGCAAATCCACCATTGCCGCCATTTACAAATCCGCCAGCATCTCCATTGCCAAATCCACCGTCTGCGAATCCACCTCCTCCGTTCATGACCCCACCGGCCCCGCCATTCACAAATCCATCGGTTCCACCGTTGACAATGCCACCGTTGTTTCCGTTGATGATACCTTCTGAACCAATTCCAATCTCTAGAGGTAAAAGAAAGGAGAATTTAAATCACAAAATATCACATAAAACCTAATGTATGCTTTCGTAAGCTAGTTTTGCCAGT